>MU827337.1:678002-700250 GCA_029204205.1 Desmophyllum pertusum | reverse complement strand
TGTTGGAAAACGTATTCCTTTGACTATTTCTTCTCCAAGAATTCTTCTTTTCACCACACCATCTGCTGCTAAGCCTTGTCTCTCACATTCCTTTGTTGCCCACAAGTCAACAGCTTTAAACAGTTCTATCTCTTCAATCGTCAGAGTGTCTCTCGTGACTACTGCTTCAAGTAAGGACCTCTCAATTGTCGCAAATGCATCCGATTTCACAGACCCTTCTGCATTTTCATCGATCACTTTCCAACATCTATGCACCAGGATTTTCTCTTCGTATTTCTGAGCAGAGGGCAGGATGCTGAATACGTTTGATGGACCTAAGTTGTCTCGCAGATATTCAGTGCATTTATCAGCCAGTGAAGGCACCATGTATTTCTTCGCCAAATACAACACTTCCATCACATTACTTCCGCTCAAGATCACTTCATCGCTGTACATGTAACGAAACAACTCCAACAGACTCTCGTACTCACAGTCAGGCAGTTCAATGGAGTCTCTAGTCTCCGCCAGCTCACCGTAAAACATGGCTTCAAACACAGGACTGCTAATCGACAGCACAAACTTGTGAGCTGAAATCACTTGTTTTCTTTCACTTTCGCCATCCGTCGTACGAACAACAATCTTCACATCGCTGAAGAGATCGTTGTTGAACATAAACTTGCTTCTTTCTCTGATGGTGGGTCTTGTTGTTTGCCAGTTTTTCTCGACGACAGACATGGTTTTCTGCACTGTGTTCAGAACAGTTACTATAAATCAAGAAAATTTGCTAGGCGTGTAGTTTTCGTGATAGAAATTGGGTGGCGACTCGAGACAGCGGTAGCTTACAAAATTTGAATATAAAATTACTTAGCAGGAAGTCATCACGCACTCAGATAGCGTGACCGAGAAATTTTGCAAAACGAACCAAGTGAAAACCATCATTCTACTTCAAAATTTACAAACACACAAGCACGATAACAAGTCGTTAGGGCTGTCACCAAAATAGGGACGCGTGTTTGGGGATGCGGGGACGCGTTGGGAACGCGGGATCGGGGACGTGGGGACGATGGATCGGGACGTAAAAAAAAAAATGAAATAACAATAAATAATAACAATAATTAAAAAAATGAACCAATGTTTCAATTATTCTTTCACATACCTACTCTTGCTGAAACGCTTTTTATCTGGAGGGAAGATGTAAAAGTATTCAAGAAGAAAGAAAGATATCTTCTTACCTCAAAGGTCGCCCATGACAGCTTCTCGAGAACCCTCGCGTCGTTATTAGATACTTCAATAGGCCCTTTTTGTAGCTCGGAGTCACGTGTGCCTGCTGTTCATTAAAAAATAATTATATTATGGGCTATGACTTAAAGAATATACAAGAAATGGAAACAGCTTGATGAAATCAGAAAGTCGACAAAGTTAGAGGCCCCTGGCGTGAAATTTTACAATAAGCCGAGTATTAGTGAACCGTTACATATGAATTTTGAATAGTTAAATAAAAGCTGAAACTAAACTTAGTTATTCTTTTTAAACGCGGCTTTCGTCATTGTAGTTTTATTGTGATACGCAAACTATTACATCAGAGTTTTATCCAACTCAAAAAACACTGACTTCCACTACTTGAGTTCCAGTTTTATTAACATTGAACCCTTTAACGCCTAAACTCTGACAACCATTACGTGTATTGTTAGCTGTGGATAATTTGGTGGTTTCATAGATGAAGCCAATTTATATCCCCTATTATAACATCATCATAATCACGCTATCTATTTCAATATAGCGCGAGCGTGCGTGCATAACTCAACATACGCACAGCCGTGCATGCATAAAATGACGTGTGCAAATGTCCTTATCGCTGAGAAAAAAACAGCTGAGAAAATTGTGTCGCTCCCTCTGGTTTTATTAAATACAGTCGAACCTGTATAGACCTGTATATAACGGTCACCCTCGGGAATTGGAAATTGGCCGCTTAATACAGGTTCATCAGTAATACTCGTGGGCGTGGTCAAATGTCAATTTTATAAAAGTATTATACACTAGCAACTCATTCAAGCTAACAGTAACACATAAAAAGCTAGGCGAAGAAGGGTTTCAAGTCAAGCAGTATTAAAATTCCAAAGGAACAATATTCTTTCTTTATCATTTTATACAACTGTACTTCACTACATGTACATTGAGATCTACAAAGTATTTACGAAATCGTAGAACTATGTGCAGTTTTAGCTCAAAGGGTGTCGAGGGAGCTATAGTGTTGATGGATCAATTTTTAAGTGAAATAAAATCGTAAAATAGTATGTGGTTTAGTTTCCATTCAAGTGTGAGCCGCTTAATACAGGTAAAGTAACAAAGACAGACAAACATGGGACTGCTAAAAGGGTAGCCGCGACCGCTTGATAGAGGTGACCGTTTAATACAGGTAGCAAATACAAAGTTTGTATGGGCGAAAATTCGGGACTATGAAAACTGGCCGCTTAATACAGGGTGACCGCTTGTAGACTACGAGTAGTCCCTCATTTTTCTCGCCCTCATCGATCTGAGAAAAATGAGGGACTACTCGTAGTCTAGACCGCTTGATACAGGGCCGTTATATACAGGTTTGACTGTACTTCACTAACTTTTGGTTAAACTTCGTTATTACGTTTTAAAAGTTTTAAATCGACTGAGTGATTTTTTTCAGTTCCATCTAAATGAAGCATCATTGTATGAAACGGCGGCAAAGTTAGCAAAGTTGAATGAAAAGCGAGCGCAAATGGTTTACCTTAAAATGGAAGATCTGAAAATAACTGTGGAGATGAACATTATATTCATTTTACAAGTCGAACGGACTGAAACGGAGCCAAAGATTTCACTTGTTTACGGCGAGCAAAACACGCTTGACGATATTTATTGTGCTGATTCCAGCTGGAATTGACAAGCCTCTTCGAAATACAGGTAACAATACTGAATAGGCTAAGCTTAAATTTGTGGTGTAAACAGTTTGTCATTTCTGGACGAATTTATGTCGGTTTTCAGATCTTCCCGCAAATTAATAGTGCTCGTTCATTCGCATTTCAGTGTACATTTACAGCATTTCCCATTAAATATTAGTTCCAAACTTCGAGCATTATTAGTAGACTAATGTTGGTTTGATTTGTCTCGATCGCGATCAAACGGCCCTAACAAAATGTCTGAATGTGTAATCAGTCACAAATAAAACCTGTTTTCACGCGATATTTCGTTGCCTATGTTATAAAAGAATTGGTTCATGCTTTAGCTGTGCGTATATCGAGTTCTAGACCGCAACTCGCCCTGTACGCCGCAACATTTTTCTAATTATTATTAATTGTAACAAAGAATACCTAGCGGTTTGTTCCATATTCAGTTTAATAAGAAAAACGACAGCAAAAAAAAAAAACTAAATGTTTGGCTTGGTTGGTTGTTTCTAAAAATAAATAAATAAAATAATTGGTCATCATTTTATTTCAATATAATAAAATCTTATTAACCGAGCTGCTTGGTCGGTCTGTATGGGGAATCTTGACCTCGATCTTGGTACAGACCTCACTGCGTCGGTCTGTACTGACGACCTCGGTCAAGATTCCCCATACAGACCTCCCGCTCGGTTAATAAGAAAATAGTGTTGGTTATTCTCGTCTTATTTCTGTTCCACGATGTATTGATATTGTAAGGAGAAATTAGATGTGGATCACTCTTGGCAATTAAAAGGTTTAGCTGAGAAAATTCAATAAATGTCTCCTGGAGGAACTCGAGCAAAAACCTAATAGGCCAATTTCGATATGTATTAAAATTATAATTCTAATTCTTGGCTCCGAGGCTTAGGGTAATAAAACAAATAAGTTATTTATTCATCCCTCAACCTCGATGTGATTTCTTTTCGAATTCTCTTGTTTTATTTCCCTTAGCCTCGGAGCCAAGGTAGAATTTTAATCTACAGCTGTATATGGCCTATTCTCAACTGAAATAATAAAAAAGCAGCCGTTTATTTCTCCTTTTTGTGCAACAACTCTTTTTATACTTAAACGTTTTCTGATGACTGCCCTGGTGGCGCACATTTTTGGAGTTAAAACTATTTGATCATTGATCACTATTTCTTGTCTGATTCCAAACTCGTCAGTCACTGCAGCTGCCTACATACTCAGTTGATTGACTGAAGCTGCACTGTTATCGGCTACACTCTTTTTTATATAAGAACGTCTAATTTTAGAGTTGAGACTGAACAAGACCGAATGTTCTTACTTTTTTGGCGATTTCAGCCTGAAAACGTTCTTATCATGTAGTGCAACTAAGCCCAAAAATTTTTATTCGTTTAAATAAATGTACTTGTTATTTTAAACTTAACTGCGAAATTTGTTTGGATTTGGTTGAATCCTCGATTTTCTGTGCCCCTGCAAAGTCACCAAAAACGCCTCCATTTTTGTTCACGACCGCGTTTTTGACTGGGAATGAGTTTAGCGGCTTGTGACGTAAGCCCGGGAACCTTTAGATCCTTCGCGTCCACTCATTTCCTTTTAGGAAGATGCGATACACATTCGAAAAGTGTGTAGAAACGCCTTCCAGGTGCGTTATTGGCCGTTGCAGCAACACCCCAGATTTAGAGAAAGGTATACTATACCATTTTATAGCGATCGTCGATAAATACGAAAAAGACGATGGATTTTGTAATCTCAAACGAGCGAAGTATAAAGTGGGACTGTGAGAGCCATTGATCAAGAACTCTGAAAATTTGTCCGCGCACTTCTAGCAGGCCGACTTCCAAAGGCTATTTAACCCGGTCAAAGCCAACTAGCAATTCGACCAAATTTTACCGAGAACCTATCTCCATCGCTGCTAAAAGATAGCCAGAAATGTCAGCCCATGAAATTCAGTAGCTCGAGCGTCGATCCGTGATATCGCGCATCTGTAATGGCGTTAAACATTTCTTCCTCGTGCGAAGCAATTTCGGGAATATTGATGAAAGTCAAAGACGAATTTCTTTTGAAGAATAAAATAGTAAAAATGACAAAAGATTTGAACTCCAAAAGTTTTTCTGAGGCCGGGAAATAAGCGGTGCGATAAACCGTATACTCATCGTAACATTAATGCGGACCACCGTGGGAACACCACTTCCACTTCGCTTACCGAGGAAGAAAAAGTCATTTATTTGACGGTTTTTACTTCAAAATTAACTTAGTTCACTATGGTGGTTATTTGGAGTAGCAACGACAAACGTCAAAACTGTAGTGATGTGGCTTGGTTTCCTTTCAGCTTTGCTTCAATTTCCAGGCCCGAGCAGACCGCGCGCGGAGCAAGCCGATTTTCAATCGATCGACTATCTCTTGGCTGCGTCTCAAGCAACTCTTAATACACTTCTCTATAAACTCTCGATATACAAACTTTAAGCATGGACCAATACTTAAATAGGACAGAACCAAAACAAGCTTTATTGGATGGCATATAAATTGTAACCTCGCTAAACAGCAGTTATATGGTGTACGACAGCAGTAGCATTCGCTAAGAATTTTGAAGCGAATCATGTTTTGAAGTTTCCACATGAACAACCTACAATACAGGTAAGAGAATAAACACTATTCTGTTCTGTTTAATTTTCACTGAGAATGCGAATAATACATTTAGTAGCGACATGACAGCAATCGCGTTTGTTTACATTCACGCAATACTTGGCCAACTTGCGACTCACCAAGAATCCCTCACATGTTCCGTGCCGTCCAATCTTTTTTGAAGCATTCGTTCTAAATCTTCATTTTCTTTAACTTCTTTGTTGTACTTTTTTAGCCATTCTTCGTCCGCCAAGGGTTCATCAGCACACATATATGCCATTTCATCGAGGGCTTTCATTGCTTGTTGTGCGATTCTACAACAGCCGACTCGATCTCATCATATTCCACCTCCATGTCGTATTCCGGAATAAAACATGCCTCAGAATCTTTCGGAATCATAGTTCGACTCCGAATTTCCGTCGCTGGAAGACATATTTCTTTGTGGGTAAAATTGCGGATAGTTATGAAGACGTAAAGAAAAAGAAATCATCCGAAGAAGTTTCTATCACAATGTAAATCCCTCACAAAAGCCTCTTATCGCTATTTCAGACGTTCCCGCGTTACGTCACAAGATCTCGACCGCAGGACCCGAATAATGCGTGGTCGTGGGGACAGAAAATTCCAAGTTTAAAACGGCTGTAGAAACGCGGGATTTTATCGATTGCGATAATTTTTTCGCAGGACGTGATCAGGGTAGCAAGGAAATTTATTTAAGCGAAAAAAACTTTTTGGGTTAGTTGCACTTTAAGTTACATGGTATAGAATTTTACAAAAAAGATTCGAATGTGACCATGAAATAGAAATTCATGTTGTTTAACTATAAAAAATGTGCATTCAAGTATTTTGAGCTGATTTGAATCACTGAGATATTTGAATGTTAAATTTTGTTAATTTTTGAATGGATACTGGAATGTTTGTATTTAGAGCTTGATGCAAGAAACAAGTGAATACAAAGTCTCAACCTGGCTATGTTCTTAGCATGTTCTTACAATTTTGGTTAATCTCAGCCTCAACGTTCTTATAAAAAAAAAAGAGTGTATTTCAGTAGTAATCCTTCACAGCCGTTATTTGGCTCGTCACGCAAACGCTTCTCCCTGGGGAGAAGCGTTGCGTGACGACCCACAGAGCAAATCTTTGATAATTGAAGGAAATTTCATTGTTTATTTACAGCAGATTTCAGTTCTGTGTGTAGACCCCGGTTTTTTTCGACCATGATTCGTCCGCTATGATTCGCCCGTCATGATTCGACCGAAGAGGCTACCAAGCAGAAAGACGAACGATGAAAGTTTTGCACGAAGACCCACGCTGGCGGGTGATAGTTTATCATCAATATTTGTACGGAAGTTCTATAAAGGAAACAGCTAGATGTCTTTTACAAGTACCAGCTTTGTATCAAATATTAGCAGGTTGTATGGGGAGCGTAGCGAGGTAAACCGGCAAAGAGGAAGAGGAAGGCAAAGAATCTTGTCTAGTAAGCTTATAAAGTTTATGGCGGAAGTTTGAACATGTTGAATGTTTATCGTATTTTATATCGAGTCAGGACATGTACAAGTTGTTGAAAGTCAAACATTTCTTTATCTGATACTTGAATAGATAGAGAAAACAAAATTCTGGAGGCAATGATATAGGAGTAAGCCGGAACTTATTATAGACGAGTATAAAGGCTGGTTTCGCACACGGGTTAGTGTATTGCAAACTGATTGCAACTATGTGCAGGTCGATACTACGCCTTAATTGGGAGTTCTATGTTCTGGCTGCAAACTTTCCTACATGCAAAACACGGAAAATTCATTGAGATAAGACCTAACTTTTTCACGTAAATCCAAGGCGTAGTATCGACCTGCACATAGTTGCAATCAGTTGCAATACTAACCGTGTAACTGTGTAAAACCAACAAAGGAAACTCAAGATGAGTACAAGAATGATGACTCTGTTAACCCCGCATTGTTATGGATATGATTAAGCTCAAAGTGCGGGAGAAATCGCTAAAGTATGCGGCAACCAAAAAGGAAAATACGAAACAGCGGGAAGAAGAAATAGAACGGAAAATTTCCAGACTGGAAAAGGAAATCGACTACAGTAATACTAGCGATGCGCAAAATTTAGGTTTTATAGAAGAACTCAACGAACTAAGGTGTGAACTAGAGAAAATCATTAAGCTTCGCACAAAAGGCGCAATTCTAAGATCTAAAACGAGATGGTACAACGAAGGTGAAAAGAACACAAAAATACTTTCTTAACCTAGAGAAAAGACATTATAAGCAAGGAACGATAAGTCAACTTAAAGTTAATGAAGAAGACTTGTTACCAAGGATCAGAAAATATTATCGGAATGCGAGTCTTTCTACACGAATTTATACGCTTCAAATGTTAACACACACAATCTGCTTAATACATCTCATTTTTTCAAACACGAAAACGACACGGTCTTAAATGAGGAAGAACAAAGAACTTTGTGAAGGTTTGTTAACTGAAATAGAATGCCTTGAGGCCCTAAAATCCATGGAGTCAGAGAAAACTCCGGGATCCGACGGATTACCAGCCGAATTTTATAAAGTATTCTGGAAAGATATTTCTAATAATCTAATTAATGCACTCAACTATGCGTATGAAATGGGGCAACTTTCAATAACACAGAGAAGAGGAATAATTAAACTTATCCCCCAAAAAGACGCAGAACCTTTCTACATCAAGAACTGGAGACCCTTAACCCTTCTCAACTGCGACTACAAAATAGCAGCTAAGTCAATTGCAAACCGCTTGAAAAAGGTTCTTCCTAAAGTAATTAACAGAGATCAACCCGGTTTTATAAAAGGTAGATTTATAGGAGAAAACATCCGACTAATAGACAGCGTCATTTGTTTTTGCCAAAGAGAAAAATATCCCAGGGCTTCTTTTATTTGTTGATTTTGAAAAAGCTTTTGATACGCTAGAATGGCCTTTTATTCTGAAAACTCTCCAATATTTTGGTTTTGGGCCAAATATTTTAAACTGGGTAAAATCCCTTTACAGCAACATAGAAAGCTGCGTTTCGAACAATGGTTGGGCAAGTAATTTTTTCAACATTCAAAGAGGGGTAAGACAAGGCTGCCCTTTGTCTCCTTATCTTTCATTCTTTCAGCCGAGGTGCTAGCTAAGACAATTCGAGTAAATAGAAGTATTAAAGGTATCTTTGTGAATCAACAAGAAATTAAGATAAGCCAATATGCAGATGACACGACCCTTATATTAGACGGCTCAAAGGAATCCCTATCGGCATCTCTCAAAACGCTGATGATTTTAGTGAGGTTTCCGGCCTCAGATTGAATAACAAGAAACAGAAGCCCTTTGGATCGGGCGAATAGCGAGAAAGACGAAAAATACTTCCCAGAAAGAAGTCTTAAATGGCCAAAAAATAAAGTCAAATCTCTTGGTGTGTGGTTTTCAATAGATCCTGAATTAACAGTAGCCTTAAATTATACGGAAAAAACTAGAAAAAGTTCGAAATGTTTTAAGTTGCTGGAAACATCGCAGACTAAGCCTTATTGGAAAAATTACAGTGCTAAAAAGTCTAGCTGCCTCTGAACTTGTTTATGTGTTGTCGCCTTTGCGCACTTGTGTGAATGTTATAAAAGAGGTAAACAGAATATTTTATAAGTTTCTATGAAGCGGAAAAGGAGATAAGATCAAGCGAGATATAATGATAAACGACCTCTCGGATGGGGGCCTGAAAATGATCGACATTCAGTTATTTACTAAATCGTTAAAGATGACATGGATTAAAAAATATTTGACAAGGGAAACCATGGAAAATGGAAACTTTTTTTTTTGATCTAAAACTAGATACTTTGGCGGCAAATTGGCCTTCACGAGCAATCTTAGTAAGAAAGACACAGCGAAAATTATCCAGGTGTCGGACAGTTTCATAGAGGAAATTCTCTCAGACTGGTCAGAAGTTAATTTTGAAGAATGCATAACCTCCGAGAATCAGTTTCTAGAGCTAAGTTTATGGCACAACTCACTTATGACCGCCCGATCTTCTATAAAGAATGGTATAAGAAAGGTATCACAAAGGTAAAGGACTTAAAAGATGACGATGACAATTTCCTCACTTGGGCTGTACTTCAGAATAAATACAACCTTAAACTTCGTACTTTAGAATACTGTGGAATAGTATCTGCACTAAAAACTCTCTGGAAAGTATGTAATTGTAAATACGACACAAACAACAGTGCTGAATACGAAAGCTTCTCAACGAAATTAGCAAACTCTTCAAAAGCAAACAAGCTGGTGTATAACAAGCTTGTTGCCATGAAAAGTTCCGCCCCCGATAAAAAGTCAGCAAAAATGGCTTGAAGACTGCGATGTTAAAAACGATGGAAATTACCCGTGGAGCCCTGCGTACCAATTAGCCTCTAAATGCACAAAAAGTATAAGATTCATAGAGTTCCAATTCAAACTTCTGCACAGGCGAATACCAACAAATAATTTCCTGACTAAAATAGGAATTAAAAACGACCCTCAATGTTCTTTCTGCAAAGAAGAACCCAGAGAAAACTCCTTCACCTTTTTCTGGACCTGTTCAAAGGTGCTCTCTTTCTGGAAAAAACATAACAATAAGGTTAAAACTCTGTAAAATTGTCTCTGACAACGACTCCATAACAAGTACTGTTGCGTTAGGTTTAAAGCCGGATTCATCTAAACACCATTGCCAAATTGACTTCTTGTTTCCTCCTGGCTAGACATTATATCTGGCTTTGCAAAACAAAAGAAATTATACCAAGATTGGAAGGTTTTTTGGCGATACCTAAAATATATCTTTAAAATAGAAGTTAAAACAGGCAGTATCCTACCAAAGAAATGGAAACTTCTGTCTGCCTTTTTAGGGTAAATTTCAAAATGCACTATCTCTCAGACCCTGATATGCACCTTTGTTTTATTTTTCTCACATGCCTTGAGTATGTACATTAGTTACTGCTGGTTTTATGCCTGTGTCATTCTTTGGTATATACAACACATACCTTTTCTCCCCCCCCCCCCCCCCCCCCTTATTTTTTTGGCTCTTGCTTAGCTTTTTAAAAGCTCAAGCAAAAGTGTTTGCTGTTGTAAGTAGTGCTGGTGTAAGTTGTAAATTAGTATTATTTTGTATTCTGTGTACTACTACTAAGTTAGAGTATTGTAAGTAAAAGTAATTTAAGTAAAAGTATTGTAAGTAGGAATATTGTAAGTAAGAGTATTGAAAGTAAGAGTAATATAAGTACGTAGTTTATAGTTTATAATTTAATATCTTTGTGTAAGTAGTGTTGTGAGATGTCAATAAAATAAACTTTCAACAAAAAAAAACAAAAAAAAAAACACACAAAAAAAAACAAAAAAAAAAAAACAACAGCAACAACAACAAAAATAAAACTGTGTAAAACCAGTCTTGATACTCGTCTATAAACAGTTCCGGCTTAATTTAATACTCCTTATCATTGCCTCCAGAGTTTTGTTTTCTCTATCTATTTAAGTATCAGATAAAGAAATGTTTGACTTTCAACAACTTGTACATGTCACTCGATATAAAATACGATAAACATTCAACATGTTCAAACTTCCGCATAAACTTTATAAGCTTACTAGACAAGATTCTTTACCTTCCTCTTCCTCTTTGCCGGTTTACCTCGCTACGCTCCCCATACAACCTGCGAATATTTGATACAAAGCTGGTACATGTAAAAAGACATCCAGCTGTTTCCTTCAGTTTATAGAACTTCCGTACAAATATTGATGATAAATCACCCGCCAGCGTGGGTCTTCGTGCAAAACTTTCATCGTTCGTCTTACTGCTTGGTAACCTCTCGGTCGAATCATGACAGGCGAATCATGTTCGAAAAAACCGGGGTCTGCACACAGCACTCAAAAAACAATTCGAGAAATTGACCATGAGTGACTTAGCAAGCAAGAACTGTTATTACAGTTGAGCTGCAGTCAAGTATTCAGTTTGTTTCCAAAGTATGCAAACGAGGTCAATGAGTCAATACAATGTCAGATTGACCCATTCGCCTCGTTTGCATGTCAAACCGCTGACATCTGTAATAAAAAAATATGAAGATTAATAATTAACCTGCTCAGCCGTTGGTGGCAGAGCATCCCACCGTTGAAGAGTTGAAACATTTTTCAGGCTAAAATAGCAATTGCTCAACATGCTTACATTCATCATTTCATTCATTTTCACATGGTAGCTTTCAAACAACATTGAGCACAGCTTGGACATATGCAGGCAGTGTGCTACAATTCAACTGTAATTTTTTTTTAGTCAGGTTTTATAAAATTCGGATTATTAACTTAGTGGAAACTAAACTAAGGAACTGTTGTTGAACAAGCTTGGTTATTGCAGTTTCATTGTGATAAGAAAACTGTTGTTACATAAGCGATTTTTAATAATACCGCTCAAAACGTCTACTGGATTTCAAGTAGTACTACATTTAACCCTTGACTCTCAAGCTCAAAATATCTATTCTCCTTTCTTATTGTCCTATATTACATCAATGTTAGTTCTGAGAATTTGGTTGTACATCAAAACAATGTGTTAGATGATGATTTCTATATTCTCATCACCTATCTGCTTGTCAACTGTATTGATATTGTAAGGAGAAATAAGATGTGGATCACTCTTGGTAATTAAAAGTTCAATAAAATGCTCTCCTGAGAGAAACCCGAGAAAAAGCTAATAGAGCGTTTGCACATATTGGTGTTCCCAAACAATGACATTTCTCTCCTTTGGGAAATGAGTTATTTTATTATGCAAACATTTCTTGGTAACACCAGCAGCCACTGACAAACTTCACAAACCATTTGGACTTGTATTTCTAAGCATTCGCTATTTTTCTCAGATTCAAACTCGTCAGTCACTCCGGGTTCCTTTAGCTCAAGGAGCATTTTCAACGGGTTTGTCTTTGGTTAAATCAGCAAGAATTGTTCAATATTTATTAAAGAGAAAACGATAATTCTGGAAATTGACCCTGTGTAACATCCGTGCTATTCGCATAGTATCCAACATTCAAAAATGTGAATGTCACACCTGAACGTTTAACAGAACTGACACAGTTTACTCCATATAACGAAGGAGAACCTGATATTTTAGCCTTTATGCAGTATGTCGTGTTTTCGCCTAAAATGATTCGTGTGTCTAACAACACTTTAAAACCATAATAGCTACCTTTCTTGCACTGTAATAGCTCTGAGGAAAATTGTCCAGTTTTAGACCGCAAAACTGATTTACTCTCAGTGTTGATTATTTCCAAGTCGACCGAGTAAGTATTATTTTCACTACCAAAGAAGCACACTCGTGAAGGCATAATATCCTTGTTCACAGAGAAATTGATGGCATCTCTCGTGCCACTATAATTCCAACCAGTGCCGGTACTTCCAAATCTGCAACATCGTTGAATATCACCGACAAATCCAGATCTTTTGGTTTCTGGAAATCCCACTGGAGACCTCGAGACTGAATTCAGATATTTGACAATACTGACGATTTCTTTTGGTCTTAAGATTTCACTGTCTAACACTCACACTAGCGAAATCTTCTTCTTTCATTGTTGGAAAACGTATTCCTTTGACTATTTCTTCTCCAAGAATTCTTCTTTTCACCGCACCATCTGCTGCTAAACCTTGTCTCTCACATTCCTTTGTTGCCCACAAGTCAACAGCTTTAAACAGTTCTATCTCTTCAATCGTCAGAGTATCTCTTACGACTACTGCTTCAAGTAAGGCTTTCTCGATTGTCGCAAATCCATCTGATCTCACAGCCTCTTCTGTTTGTTTATCGATTACTTTCCAGCAACGATCCACCAGGATTTTATCTTCATATTTCTGAGCAGAGGGCAGGATGCTGAACACATTTGATGGATCTATTCGCAGATGTTCCATGCATTTATCAGCCAGTGAAGGCACCATGTATTTATTCGCCAAATACAACACTCCCATCACATTACTTCCGCTCAAGATCACTTCATCGCTGTACATGTAACGAAACAACTCCAACAGACTCTCGTACTCACAGTCAGGCAGTTCAATGGAGTCTCCAGTCTCCGCCAGCTCACCGTAAAACATGGCTTCAAACACAGGACTGCTAATCGACAGCACGAACTTGTGAGCTGGAATCACTTGTTTACTTTCACTTTCGCCATCCGTCTTACTAACAACAAACTTCACATCGCTGAAGAGATCGTTGTTGAATATAAACTTGCTTCTTTCTCTGATGGTGGGTCTTGTTGTTTGCCAGTTTTCCTCGACGACAGACATGGCTTATGCACTGTGCTCTGCAAAGTTACTATAGCTCGGGAAAATTTCGTTTTGCTAGCCTTTTAAATAAAATTGCGTGGCGATTCGAGACAGCGGTAGCTTACAAAATTTGAATATAAAATTACTTAGCAGGAAGTCACACGCACTCAGATAGCGTGACCGAAAAATTTTGCAATCGAACGAAATGGCTCCGGTACTGAGATCGACGCAGTGTTAATCAAGAAAGTTTCTGCATGATGGCAAGACCGTGTAGATTCGTGATAGAAATTGAGTGACAACTTGAGTCAAAACTGATGGGATTCTTAACAAGTTTATGTTCTATTTACAATATTTGTTTGTTCATTTACAGTGTCCACAATTAGTACAAGTTGTTTATTTTATTTTATTTTTTATGTGAATATAGAGTTGCCTATGAAAGCTAGTCTGTCCAGAGACCTTTATTTTTTTCCGTAAGATACTGGCGCGCGCTTTAGCGCTCTCCCGCAGTATCTTACGGAAATAAATAAATAAAGGTCTGTTAACAGACTAGCTTTAATAGCTTGATGATCAAGGGTGTTTCTGAACGTGGTTAATTTGGAATCATGAATAAGTGTAGGCTTGAAATTTTTTCAAGCTAATAAAGCAATTGCTTAACATACTTACACATTGCGAGGATCATTTCATTCATTTTCAAAGTGTCGATTACTGTAAAACAACATTGAGCACAGGTTGGACATATGAAAGCAGTGTGCTACAGTTCAACTGTAAATTTTAGTTGTCAATTTTTATAAAATTCGGATTATTACCGAATGTCAGTTAACTGCTAATGCAAAGAGGAACTTGGACATTTGTTTTAGTGGAGACTACACTAAGGAACTGTTGTTGAACAAGCTTAATAGGTTATTGCAGTTTTATTGTGATAATTAAGAAAACTGTTTGTTACATAAGCGATTTTTAATAATACCGCTCAAACACGTCCACTGCGTGGATTACAAGTTGTACTACATTTAACCCTTGACTAAATATTCTCCTTCTTATTGTCCTATATTACATCAATGTTAGTTCTGAGAATTTGGTTGTACATCAAAACAATGTGTTAGATGATGATTTTCTATATTCTCATCGCCTGTCTGCTTGTCAACTGTATTGATATTGTAAGGAGAAATAAGATGTGGATCACTCTTTGTAATTAAAAGTTCAATAAAAATTAATGCTCTCCTTAGAGAAACCCGAGAAAAAGCTAATAGAGCGTTTTCACATATTGGTGTTCACAAACAATGACATTTCTCTCCTTTGTCAAATAAGTTATTTTTTATCCAAACATTTCTTGACCAATATGGCCTCCATTACTGATACACTCAATTCACAAACCATCAAAATGAGCCCTTTATTTCTGCTTTTGTTCGTTTGACTTTTACGTTTTCTGATTTCTCCCCAGTGTGGCCACATGTTTGGACTGGTAAATCTATTTATTTGTAAACATTTCGCTATTTTTCTCAGATTCAAAACTCGTCCGGGTTCCTTTAGGTCAAGGAGCATTTTCAACGGTTTTTATTTGGTTAAATCGGCAAGAATTGTTCAATATTTATTTAAAGGGAAAACAACAATTCGGGAAATTGACCCCATGTAACATCCATAAATGTGAATGTTACACCTGAACATTGAACAGAACTGACACAGTTCTCTCCACGTGCACGTACCGAAGGAGAGCCTGATATTTGAGCCCTTATGCTGTACGTGGTGTTTTTCTCTAAAATGATTCGTGTGTCAAACAACAATTTAAAACCATAATAGTTACCTTTCTCACACTGTAATAGCTCTGAGGAAAATTGTCCAGTTTTTAGACACCAAACTGATTTACTCTCAGCGTTAATTTTTTGCAAGTCTACCGAGTAAGTATTATTCTCACTACCAAAGAAGCATACTCCGTCTAGTGCAATGGCTTTTGTTCACAGAGAATTTAATGTCGTCTATCTTGCCACCATAATTAATTCCATAATGCCAACCATTGGTACTTGATCCAAATCTGCAACATCGTTGAATATCATCGGACAAATCCAGATCTTTTGTTTTCTGCAAATCCCACTGGAGACCTCGAGACTGAACTCAAGCATTTGATAATACTGACGATTTCTTCTTTTGTTAAAATGTCACTGTCCAAAACTATGCTAGCGAAATCTTCTAGTTCCATTGTTGGAAAACGTATTCCTTTGACTATTTCTTCTCCAATAATTCTTTTTTCACCGCACAATCTGCTGCTAACCCCTGTCTCTCACATTCCTTTGTGGCCACAAGTCAAACAGCTTTAAACCGAGTTCTATCTCGTCAATCGTCAGAGTGTCTCTTATGACTATTGCTTCAAGTCAGTAAGGATCTCTCGATTGTCGCAAATCCATCCGATTTCACAGCCTCTTCTGCCTTTTCATCGATTACTTTCCAGCATCGATCCACAGGTCTTTATCTTCGTATTTCTGAGCAGAGGGCAGGATACTGAATACATTAAATGGATCTAAGTTATCTTGCAGATATTCAGTACATTTATCAGTCAGTGAAGGCCACTAATGTTATTTCTTCGCCAAATACAACACTTCCCATCACATTACTTCCGCTCAAGATCACTTCATCGCTGTATATGTAACGAAATAGACTACGAGTAGTCCCTAATTTTTCTCGCGCGAGGATATTTCCACGCGCTTCGCGCGCGCGCCGCCCACTCGATCTGAGAAAAATTAGGGACTACTCGTAGTCTAGTAACGAAACAACTCCAACAGACTCTCGTCACTCACGAGGCAGTTCAATGGAGTCTCCAGTCTCCGCTAGCTCACTGTAAAAACATGGCTTCAAACACAGGACTGCTAATCGACAGCACGAACTTGTGAGCAGGAATCACTTGTTTACTTTCACTTTCGCCATCCGTCTTTCGAACAACAAACTTCACATCGCTGAAGAGATCGTTGTTGAACATAAACTTGCTTCTTTCTCTGATGGTGGGTCTTGTTATTTGCCAGTTTTTCTCGACTACAGACATGTCTTGTACACTGTATTCAGCACAGTTACTCTATTAACTCAAGAAAAATCGCTACAGGCCAGTGGCTAGGCGGTGTAGTTTCGTGATAGATATTGGATGGCAACTCGAGACAAAATTTGAATATAAATTATAAAATTACTCAGCAGGAAGTCATCACACACTCAGATAGCGTGACCGACAAATTTTGCAAATCGAACAAAGTCAAAAACCAATCATTTACTTCAAACAAGCACGATAACGTGTTGTTAGGGCTACAAGATTCAAACAGTGTTTACATTAGTGTTATTCCTGATTGCAATAGTGGCAGCCTTTTTGAACAATGTCGGTAGCCGTGTAATGCATGGTAGACTAAGGACAACTCATCATTGTCTGTTCACAGGCGGTCAAGTTGCGCACAAGCATTTGCATTATTAATAGGCGGCTGGAACAATTTGCTAGTCTATCAGCATTTTGTCAGGTAGCCTCTCAATAGTACCCTGGGCCCAGACCGGGCCCAGAGGTTTCTTTCTTGTTTTTGTCAATCAAATTTCTTCTCGCTTCGATTGAGTTCACCATCCTCGGAGACCCAGGGGCAGTTAGTCGGGAGAGACCGGCGCGCGCGTCGAAAGTGTCAAGAACGCGCCGATTTTGCCCGATTAACTTTGTCTCCGATGGTGCTCCGATGGGTCAACGATGATACTGAGCTCGCGTTCTTCGATTGATTCGACCTTTACAGTAGTATTAGCAAAAGAAGGACAATATACTAAGGAGCGGTATACAATTCTTTAGGTGGTGTCAACATGACTTGACTCCAGTCCTCACTCATCTCAGACAACGCGTATGACGCCAAAAGCTCCGCTTGTGACCTGGCACTAGTTATGAAGGGACATCCAGAGTTTACAAGAACACCATGAGTGGCTGTCGTTTTGAGAAGCGCAATTCCACCACAAGCCTAAAATACTGTATATCACGGCCTCCTTCCGTGGACAAAATTCCCTTTTGTAAAACGTCCGACGTAGTGTTTCAGCCTGTGTGTTTCCGAGAATTACGCAAGTGGTTTCCGAGAAAAGATTATTGCAGTGATCCTTTCCATTTGTGTCGCAGACGGCCTGGCAAAGCCTGTAGAAGCTTGAATAACCGTCTGTAAGCTTATGTACAACCTTTTTTGGTGTTTGCTTTTCTTGCGAAGACCTGCTGCGTCTGCGAGTTGCGACTCGGAATCAACGCTCTCACCCTCTCATGGTCGTTTGTCACAGCAACAACTCTAACACTCTACCACCCCAGATTTTGGGTGCCACGTGTCCAGCCTCATCCAGGGTCTCTCTCCTCAACGACAAGGGAGGAAAAAGAAAGAGACCCTGGGAACGAGGGTTTGCGAGAAAAACCTCGATTATTGACAGAAACATTCTGAACTTTGTTCAGGATATTAAACATTTCTCTCAGCATGATTAATTTGGAATCTATAAAAATGTAAACTGAATATCGAAGTGTAGCATTAAATTTTTTCAGGCTAAAAAAGCAATTTCACTTTGCGAGGATGCGAGGATCATTTCATTCATTTTCAAAGTGTCGATAGCTGTAAAACAACAATGAGCACAGCTTGGACATATGCAGGCAGTGTGCTACAATTCAACTGTAATTTTTAGTTGTCAGTTTTATATATAAAATTCGGATTATTAACCGAATGTCAGTTAACTGTTAATGCAAAGAGGAACTTGAACATTTTTATAGTGGAGACTAAGCTAAGGAACTGTTGTTGAACAAGCTTGGTTATTGCAGTTTTATTGTGATAAGAAAACTGTTACATAAGCGATTTTTAATAATACCGCTCAAAAACGTCTACTGGATTTCAAGTTGTACTACATTTAAACCCTTGACTCTCAAGCTCAAAATATCTATTCTCCTTTCTTATTGTGCCTATATTACATCAATGTTAGTTCTGTGAATTTGGTTGTACATCAAAACAATGTGTTAGATGATGATTTTCTATATTCTCATCACCTGTCTGCTTGTCAACTGTATTGATATTGTAAGGAGAAATAAGATGTGCGATCAATCTTGGTAATTAAAAGTTCATAAAATGCTCTCCTTAGAGAAACCCGAGAAAAAGCTAATAGAGTGTTTTCACATATTGGTGTTCACAAACAATGACATTTCCCTCCTTTGGGAAATGACGTTATTTTCTTATGCAAACCTAAGTTTTGCTCTATTCACAAACCATCAAAAGCTGCCTCCCTCGTGTGGCTACATGTTTGGAAATGTATTCTTGTAAATCTGTTTCTTTGTAGCGATATTTCTCCTTACGTCACCTATTGTTATTAATGTGCCAAACCAGAGAACTATTGGCTGTTGAAACAAAGAGTTCTTTTGTTTAATGGTTGGCAAATTTGAATAACAAAACAAATTTGACGTAATGTTGATCAACAGTGAACACTCCTATAAGCATTCGCTATTTTTCTCAGATTCAAAACTCGTCAGTCACTCCAGGTTTCTTTAGTTCAAGGAGCATTTACAACGGTTATATATTTGTTTAAATCTGCAAGAATTGTTCAATATTTATTTTATAGAGAAAACAACAATTCGGGAAATTGACCCCGTGTTTTGCAAACATTTCTTGACCAATATGGGCGCCTTGAAACGCTCAATTCACAAACCATCAAAAGGTGCCCTTTATAATCTTTCGACTTTTAAGTTTTCTGATTTTCCCCAGTGTGGCCACATTTTTGGACTTGTAAAAACTATTTCTTTGTAAGCATTCGCTATTTTTCTGAGATTTAAAACTCGTCACTGGTCACTCCGGGTTCGTTTAGATCGAGGAGCATTTTCAGCGGGTTTGTTTTTGTATAAATCAGTAAGAATTGTTTCAATACAGTATTTATTTAAAGGGAAAACAACAATTCGGGAAATTGACCTCGTGTTTCATTCGTAAAATAAGAGTATTCAGAATTCATAAATGTGAATGTTATATCTGAACATTTAACAGAAGTAACACACTTTTCTCCAAATAACGAATTTGGGCCTGATATTTGAGCCCTTATGCAGTACGTGGTGTTTTTGCCTAAAATGATTTTCGTGTCAAACAACACTTTAAAACCATAATAGCTACCTTCTCACACTGTAATAGCTCTGAGTTAAATTGTCCAGTTTTAGACACCAAAACTGATTTACTCTCATTTACTCATTTACTCTTTTACTAACGATTTCTTCTTTAGTTTAAAATGTCACTGTCCAACACCACACTAATGAAATGTTCTTGTTTCATTGTTGGGAAACGTATTCCTTTGACTATTTCTTCTCCAAGAATTCTTCTTTTCACCGCACCATCTGCTGCTAAACCTTGTCTCTCGCATTCCTTTGTTGCCCACAAGTCAACAGCTTTAAACAGTTCTATCTCTTCAATCGTCAGAGTGTCTCTTATGACTACTGCTTCAAGTAAGGATCTCTCGATTGTCGCAAATGCATCTGATTTCAAGGCCTCTTTCTGTCTGTTCATCAATCACTTTCCAGCCTGATCTACCACGTTTTTCACTTCATATTTCTGAGCGTATGGCAAGATACAAAAACATTCGATGGATCTAAGTTATCTTGGCAGATATTTCCCGCATTTATCAGCCAGTGAGGGCACCATGTTATTTCTTTGCCAAATACAACACTCCCATCACATTACTTCCGCTCAAGATCACTTCATCGCTGTATATGTAACGAAACAACTCCAACAGACTCTCGTAATCACAGTCAGGCAGTTCAATGGAGTCTCTAGTCTCCGCCAATCCACCGTGAAACATGGCTTCAAACACAGGACTGCTAATCGACAGCACGAACTTGTGAGCTGGAATCACTTGTTTACTTTCACTTTCGCCATACGTCTTACGAACAACAAACTTCACATCGCTGAAGAGATCGTTGTTGAACATAAACTTGTTTCTTTCTCTGATGGTGGGTCTTGTTGTTTGCCAGTTTTCCTTGACGGCAGACATGGCTTCTGTGCTCAGATCGGCGCAGTATAAACTGATACAAGATATCCAAATTTCCACGAAAGCTACATGGTCTAGCAAGCAGTAACTTAATCTTGTATTAGTTAAAACTGCGCCGATTAAGTTACTGTTTGCTAGACCATGTAGCTTTCGTGGAAATTTGGATGGCAATATAAAATTACATATCAGGAACCAATCACGCACTCAATTAGCGTGACCGTGACTAGCCCGCGAACGCAGACGGATTTTGGCCTGTTGTTTCACGCCGCCATTGTTATTTTTCGGCGGATAGAAACGACAGTCGGAAATGCGGCTGTGTTGGAAGGCTATCCGGGTTCCTGCAAGGACTGCAAGCTCATTGGGTAGTTCTTTATAATTCTTTATTTTATATTTGTCTTATTTAAGGTTTTGCCCATCTGGGAAGGAACCACGAATGTTCTGTCGTTAGATGTACTGAGGTCCGTGGTTAAAAGTCAAGGACAGGTAGGCTCGCAGTTGGAGCCTATGCGCAAGTCGGCTGGATTTGCTCGCCGACTTGCGCGTGAGTCTCCTGGCTTTCGCTGTTTGCACAAATGTGAGCCTGCTCGCAGGCTAAATTGCACTTAGAACGACACCTAGAACCTAATACTGTATTTACGTGTCTTTCTAAAAGTAAATTTACACGAGAAAGATGTTTATGGCAGTCAGTAACACAAGTTACTCGGAAAAAATTCCCGAGTTCCCCCAGCAGGAGTCGAACCTATGACCTTCCGCACACTGGTCGGACGCCCTACTACTGAGCTGCAGGAGACTCGTGGACACTTCGTCCATATTAAATAACATCTTTCTTTTATTTCTACCAATCTTAAACTTCACCATCATTTCTATATAAATCGGTTACGTTTGTTAACATTGACTGAGCTCTATGACAGTGCCTAATGAAAGTTATGCAACGTGCTGTAATAACCAATCACAGCGAATATGCCGTTTTTTCAACCAATCACATGAGTGATACAAAACTCAATTTTGCCAAAATCGAAAAACGAGCAACCACCAATCAGAGTCATTTCAAGTTACGTCATCAGTACAGAACTCAGCATGTTCAGACGTCTCTCGAGCGAGAAAAATTGAGCAAAAAAAAGGGGCACTTCTGTGTACTCAGACTAGGCATTGAACTGTTAATCAGTTTAGTGGACACAAGCCACTCGGGGGAAACATTTCCGAGTTCTCCCAACAGAACTCGAACTTATGACCTTCCACACACTGGTCGGATGCTCTACCACTGAGCTACAGGAGACTCGTGGGAGCTTAGGCCATATAACAAGGTTCAAATGTGACAAACATCCCGCATGCTGCTAGGATTATATTTGTCGATATGTGAGATATGTTTTGAAAATAAATGATGGTGAATGTTAAGCTTGGTAGAAGCCGAGAAATATGTTTATCAGTCAGTATCTACTTCTTATATGCCTTCATGTATTGATTGGTGCGCGCGTAAATTTCCTTACAACACTATAATTCCATA
>MU827337.1:657284-677502 GCA_029204205.1 Desmophyllum pertusum | reverse complement strand
TTATAGATTTCGTAATAAAACCCGGCGTATCACATCGAACGAAATCGAACGAAATTTTAATCGAACTTAATCGAACTCAATCGAACTTAATCGAACGATTGAATTCGATTTTGTTCGGTCATCGAACGAAATCGAACACATAATTTTTTGTGAGTTCGATTTCCGACCCAAATCGAACCAAATCGAATGTCATCGTTCGATTTCGTTCGTTTTTTTTTTATATCAGTATTTCTTTTATTTTCATCCCGGGTTTCTTTAGCACACTGTAACAGGCAATCCAGTAAATGACCCACAGGGCAGATGGAGAGCTGGCGGAGTTTTAATAACTTCCCCGTGAACATTGACACAATTTTGGGGAAGCGACAAGCCAGGGTAATCCGCCTTACGCTGGAATTGAAAGGCATCCATGCTACGATGCAGGACGTGTAGCCGAAACTTATAGCTACTTATAGAACTGATTAACAATCGGTTCACGCTTTAGCGTGCGATATCGACTGTAGTTATGATGCACGCGGGAAGTTTGGAGAGCACGAAAGACGCGTAAGAGTTGCTCGAGGCGATAGAAAACGTTTTGTGCTTAATCGAGAAAATGATGATTGGACTTGAAGTATTTTGCCGCTTTTGTGAACAAAACTGGGAACATTTAAGAACCAACTTTACAACTATTACAAACATGCTCTAATCAATTTCTACGTGTCCGACAATCCTCGGACTTGGAAATCAGTCTGTATTAAATGTAACACAGGCCGCAGCCTCGATCGCCCTCCAACCTGTTGTTTTTAATTAATATCTAATTTAAGGTATCAGCCACCCTTCAAAATTGCCATTTTGTGAAATTTTCAATTTTTTGAAATTCTGTTAGATCTCGCAAATAGCTTTAATTTCCAAAAAATTCTACCTCAAAATGTTATTTCTGTGGAAAGTTATTGAACATGAAAGATTTCCTTCATTATTTTTCTGTAATTAGCTGTTGACATTTCAGTCATATCTTCAATTATCCAATAATTGTCTGCGCTGCGTGGCCGATTTCATAGCGAGCGACAAAGGTTTCTCCTACCACTTCCAGAGTCAAAGCAAAGTGACTTCCATCAAATCCATTAAAAGCAAAAATGAAGTCGCCCTGTACAAATACTACCTAAAGTTAATTTTAGGTTGAATTGATTCTGCGACACAAAACAGCGTACAAGTCGCTAGCGTGCGACCCGCGTGCATTTGTTTACTCCAATATTCGCATACTGTGCCTGTGAAAATAACTGTGGAAGATAGAATAACTTCTTACCCAGCTAATCTAATTTCTTACAGCACAGTCGTTTTGTGATCTCGTCGGTTTCATCTGATTTGAGGCGCCGTTTCTGTTCGCTATCGCCTGGCTATCGTGAGTGTTTACGCGAACGTTTGTTCCTGTTACATGTTACCTGTCAAAGTCCTATTGTTGGAGAAAGTTGATCCCTCTATGGTATCGATCAGAATAGACGTTTAGGTGTCATAATCTCATTCCAGGTAAGATGCCGAAAAAAATGTATTTTCCTTTTTATCTCGGAAGGAAAATTTTGCCGAGCGACGCGTGCGTTTTGAACTCCAAGTCGGCAGCCATTCAACCAATTTGGCTGAAATTTGGCCAGAATGATGACATACATCGCTTCTACAAAACTGTGTCTGCGAATTTTAATACTCCTTTTAATTTTAAAGCTAGAGCTTTTTTTCCACAGGGAGTGCTAACTAATTGTCACTCCCAACTTCATTTGCCAATAAAAGAAAAACAAACGCACTTGTCAAAAATCTGAGACACAATTTTTTAGCCGAACGTGTTGAGAAGCGAATGCGGTGTTAATCGTTTTCTTCTGTTTATTTCCGGAGGGGGTGGAACATGATTTATAAAGACATGTACTTTTACACATAGCTTCCCATTTTCGAAACACATTTAAGTTTATCGTTTTTTTTTAGTAAAAAGCCATAATCTGGAATTATTAAACTTTCAAAAAATATATGGTTTATAGGGTTTTTTATAAAAACAACTAACGCTACAGCGATCCGCGCGCGGACGGTCCTGAAGGGTGGCTGATACCTTAATCATTCATATATATATAAATTATTTTTCTAGATCTTGGGTCCACTGTAATTGGCCATGCTGTTGTGGTTGCCCTGCCTATTTGTAATATTTATTCCGTTTTTTGTTTATTTTTGTTATATATATCTTAGGCGAAGCCAAATAAAAAAATAAAAATAAAATAATAAAACGACACTTTCTAGTCATAAAAAAGAAGAATACTCCGAATATATGGAAATATGGGAAACAAAATTTTAGATGTCCTTGACTGTCCCGACTGTATTACGTTTTTTTGGTGCGAGTTCGATTTCGTTCCATAATCGAACTTAATCGAACGTTCGATTTTGTTCG
This sequence comes from Desmophyllum pertusum, assembly GCA_029204205.1. NCBI lineage: Eukaryota > Metazoa > Cnidaria > Anthozoa > Scleractinia > Caryophylliidae > Desmophyllum > Desmophyllum pertusum. Next base: position 675,104 of record MU827337.1, on the reverse strand, counting down.
ATTCGCAATTTTTTTGTGAGTTAGATTTTGTTCGATGACCGAACTAAATCGAACTCAATCGTTCGATTTAGTTCGATTTAGTTCGATTGAGTTCGATTTCCGAACGTTCGATGTGATACGCTGGGAATAAAAATCGGTTGGCGACTCGTGACAGCGGTAGCTTAAAAATTATGAAGATAAAATTACTAAGCTGGATGTGATCACGCACTCAGATAGCGTGACCGAGGGAAGGTTGGGGGACATATGCAAACAGTGTGCTACAAGATATTTTTTAGTGGAGACTAAACTACATGAAGGAACTGTTGTTGAACAAGCTTGGTTATTGCAGTTTTATTGTGATAAGAAAACTGTTTGTTACATAAGCGATTTTAATAATACCGCTCAAAAACATCTACTGGATTACAAGTTGTACTACATTTAACCCTTGACTCTCAAGCTCAAAATATCTATTCTCCTTTCTTATTGTCATATATTACATCAATGTTAGTTCTGAGAATTTGGTTTTACATCAAAGCATTGTGTTAGATGATGATTTGCTATATTCTCATCACCTGTCTGCTTGTCAACTGTATTGATATTGTAAGGAGAAATAAGATGTTGATCACTCTTGGTAATTAAAAGTTCAATAAAATGCTCTCCTTAGAGAAACCCGAGAAAAAGCTAAAAAAGCGTTTTCACATATTGGTGTTCCCAAACAATGACATTTCTCTCCTTTGGGAAATGAGTTATTTTCTTATGCAAACATTTCTTGACCAATGTGATGGGAGTGTTGTATTTTGCAAATAAATACATAGTGCCTTCACTGGCTGATAAATGCGGGAAATATCTGCAAGATAACTTAGATCCATCGAATGTTTTTGGCATCTTGCCATACGCTCGGAAATATGAAGTGAAAAACGTGGTAGATCAATGCTGGAAAGTGATCGATGAAGAGACAGAAGAGGCTGTGAAATCAGACGGATTTGCGACAATCGAGAGGTCCTTACTTGAAGCAGTAGTCATCAGAGATTCTCTGACGATCGAAGAGATAGAACTGTTTAAAGCTGTTGACTTGTGGGCAACAAAGGAATGTGAAAGACAAGGCTTAGCAGCAGATGGTGCAGTGAAAAGAAGAATTCTTGGAGAAGAAATAGTCAGAGGAATACGTTTCCCAACAATGAAACAAGAAGATTTCGCTAGCGTGGTGTTAGACAGTGAAATCTTAAGACCAAAAGAAATCGTCAGTATTATCAAATATCTGAATTCAGTCTCGAGGTCTCCAGTGGGATTTCCAGAAACAAAAAGATCTGCAGTTGGTGGTGATATTCAACGATGTTGCAGATTTGGATCTCTAGATACCACTAGTTGGAGTTATCAAAGTGGCAGGAGAGATGCCATCGATTTCTCTGTGAACAAGGACATTATACTACACGGAGTGTGCTTCTTTGGTAGTGAGAATAATACTTACTCGGTAGACTTGGAAGTAATCAACACTGAGAGTAAATCAGTTTTGGTGTCTAAAACTGGACAATTTTCCTCAGAGCTATTACAGTGTGAGAAAGGTAGCTATTATGGTTTTAAAGTGTTGTTTGACACGAAAATCAGTTTTAGAGAAAAATATCACGTACTGTATAAAGGCTAAAATATCAGGCTCTCCTTCATTAAGTGGAAAAAACTGTGTCAGTCCTGTTAAAATGTTCAGATTGTAACATTCACATTTTTGCATGTTGGATACTATGCGAATGGTACGAATGTTAAAAGAGGGTCAATTTCCCGAATTATTGTTTTCTCTTTAAATAAATATTGAACAATTCTTGCTGATATATACAAATACAAACCCGATGAAAATGCTCCTCGATCTAAAGCAACCTCAGGAGTGACTGACGAGTCTTGAATCTGAGAAAAATAGCGAATGCTTACAAAGAAATCAAGTCCAAACAGTGGCCGCACTGGAGAGAAATCACAAAACTTAAAATTCGAACGAAATAAAGGGCACCTTTTGATGGTTTGTGAATTGAGCGTTTTCAAGGCGCCCATATTGGTCAAGAAATGTTTGTATAAGAAAATAACTCATTTGCCAAAGGAGAGAAATGTCATTGTTTGTGAACAGTACACCAATATGTGAAACGCTCTATTAGCTTTTTCTCGGGTTTCTCTAAGGAGAGCATTTTATTGAACTTTTAATTACCAAGAGTGATCCAAACCTTATTTCTCCTTACAATATCAATACAGTTGACAAGCAGACAGGTGATGAGAATATAGAAAATCATCATCTAACACAATGTTTTGATGTACAACCAAATTCTCAGAACTAACATTGATGTAATATAGGACAATAAGACAGGAGAATATATATTTTGAGCTTGAGAGTCAAGGGTTAAATGTAGTACAACTTGTAATCCAGTCAGAGACGTTTTTGACCAGTATTATTAAAAATCGCTTATATAACAAACAGTTTTCTTATCACAATAAAACTGCAATAACCAAGCTTGTTCAACAACAGTTCCTTAGTTTAGTCTCCACTAAAAAAATGTCCAAGTTCCGGTTAATAATCCGAATTTGATAAAAACTGACAGCTAAACATTACAGTTGAATTGTAGCACACTGCCTGTATATGTCCAAGCTGTGCTCAATGTTATTTTACAGCTATCAACACTTTGAAAATGAATGAAATGATCCTCGCAGAGTGTAAGCATGTTAAGCAATACACTTTGTTATTCATTTTACATTTAGTTTTAAAGATTCCAAATTAATCACGCTCAGAAACACTATTGATATCCTGAAGAAAGTTATGCCGGAACGTTTCTGCCGATGATCGAGTCTTTTCTCTCAAACTTTATAGCTGTTAGCAAGGTGATTACTTTGCTTATGTCTGTGTAATTTTGAGCCAGAATGGTGTATACTCACTTTCAAAACGTTTCTCGGCCACGCTAACAGAGAACGTGATGACTTCCTGCATAATTTATATTCACATTTTGTCTCAAATTGTCACACAATTTCTATCACGAATCTACACGGCCTTTCCAAATGAAACTTTTGTGATTTACACTGCCTCGCTTCTGCTAACCACCCGTGAAAATGTTCCGGTGGTTTGAATGTATAAAATATTTAGAGGTTTGTTTAGAAAAAGTCACTGGAGAGCAAAGTTCTTCAGTTGCTCTCCTGAGACGTTTTCCATAGATAATTATTTTTAAATGTTTGTTACATTCAATCCGCCGTAAACTTTCAAACCAGCGGCCTCAAACTTGGTCAACTTTCTATTTTCATCAATCTGATCCATCTCTGGTATATATTCTTTAAGTCATAGCCAGGAGCCCATTATCATAGCTCACAAGAAAATTAGATACTTTATTTTCATGAAAAAGTCACGCGACTAAGAGCTACAAAGGGCCTATTGCCGGAGGGGGCTTCCTGATAAATGTTGGTAGACAACATGCAATGGACTAGCAATGATCCCAGCCGCCTAATGCAAATAAATTGTGCGCCACTTGACCGCCTATGAACAGACAATGATGAGTTGAGCTCAGTCTACCATGCATCACACGGCTACCGACATTGTTATTCTTTTTACGTTCACAAAAGCTCCGAATAAATCACGCCCTATACGGCACTCTTGGCCACTGTTGCAATAACACTATTTTAAAAATGTACACGTTGTTTGAATCTTTGTAGCCCTAACAACACGTTGTCGTGTGTAAATATTGAAGAAGAATGATTCTTGGTTCAATTTGCACAATTTCTCAGTCACGCTATCTGAGTGCGTGATGACTTCCTGCTAAGTAATTTTATATTCAAATTTTTGTAAGCTACCGCTGTCTTGAGTTGCCACCCAATTTCTATCACGAAAACTACACGGCCTAGTAAACCGAAATTTTCTTGAGTTAGATTACCTGAGTTAACAGTGCTGGAGCCATGTCTGTCGTCCAGGAAAACTGGCAAACAACAAGACCCACCATCAGAGAAAGAAGCAAGTTTATGTTCAACAACGATCTCTTCAGCGATGTGAAGTTTGTTGTTCGTAAGACGGATGGCGAAAGTGAAAGTAAACAAGTGATTCCTGCTCACAGGTTTGTGCTGTCGATTAGCAGTCCTGTGTTCGAAGCCATGTTTTACGGTGGGTTGGCGGAGACTACAGACTCTATTGAACTGCCTGACTGTGAGTACAAGAGTCTGTTGGAGTTGGTTCGTTATATATATAGCGATGAAGTGATCTTGAGCGGAAGTAATGTGATGGGAGTGTTGTATTTGGCGAATAAATACATAGTGCCTTCACTGGCTGATAAATGCACGGAATATCTGCGAGATAACTTAGATCCATCAAATCTATTCAGCATCCTTCCCTCTGCTCAGAAATACGAAGATAAAGACCTGGTGGATCGATGCTGGAAACTGATCGATGAAAAGGCAGAAGAGGCTGTGAAGTCGGATGGATTTGCGACAATCGAGAGGTCCTTACTTGAAGCAGTAGTCATAAGAGACACTCTGACGATTGAAGAAATAGAACTGTTTAAAGCTGTTGACTTGTGGGCAACAAAGGAATGTGAGAGACAAGGGTTTAGCAGCAGATGGTGCGGTGAAAAGAAGAATTCTGGGAGAAGAAATAGTCAAAGGAATACGTTTCCCAACAATGAAACAAGAAGATTTCGCTAGTGTGGTGTTAGACAGTGAAATCTTAAGAACAAAAGAAATCTTCAGTATTATCAAATATCTGAATTCAGTCTCGAGGTCTCCAGTGGGATTTCCAGAAACCAAAAGATCTGGATTTGACGGTGATATTCAACAATGCTGTAGATTTGGAAGTATCGGCATTGGTTGGGGTTGTTATGGTAGCGGTAGAGATGCCATCAACATCTCTGTGAACAAGGACATTATGCTGCACGGAGTGTGCTTCTTTGGTAGTGAGAATAATACTTTACTCTGTCGAATTGGAAGTAACCAACACTGAGAGTAAATCAGTTTTGGTGTCTAAAACTGGACAATTTACCTCAGAGCTGTTATCGCGTGAGGAATGTAGCTATTATGGTTTTAAAGTGTTATTTGACACGAAAATCATTTTAAGCAAAAACACCACGTACTGCATAGGGGCTCAAATATCAGGCTCTCCTTCGTTAGGTGGAGTGAACGGTGTCAGTTCTGTTAAATGTTCAGGTGTAACATTCACATTTATGCAGTCTGAATACTCTGATATATTTAGAACGAATGCTACAGAGGGTCAATTTCCCGAATTGTTGTTTTCCCTTTAAATAAATATTTGAACAATTCTTACTGATTTATACAAATACAAACCCGCTGAAAATGCTCCTCGATCTAAACGAACCCGGAGTGACTGACGAGTTTTAATCTCAGAAAAATAGCGAATACTTACAAAGAAATAGTTTTACAAGTCCAAAAATGTGGCCACACTGGGGAGAAATCAGAAAACTTTAAAGTCGAAAGATTATAAAGGGCATCTTTTGATGGTTTGTGAATTGAACGTTTTCAAGGCGTGTTCGTAGATTTCCTCGTAAAGGTTAGGCCTTTTACACCTGTATTGTAGCCTTTTATATTAAAACAATAGGGAATTAGTTACCCCCGCCTTGTTTTAATACCAGTCTTTATTGCATGTATATATTAAAACATTTATAATATGTTTTAATATAAAGATTATTCCTTATGACATCTGTGATGTGTGACAAATTATCTCACCATAAGAGTCAAAAAAATTCAGGATATAGTTTTAATATACTCGGATGAAAAATGTTTAAACTTTTATTTGAAAAATAGGGGGGAAAAACAGCAACAAGAGAGAGCTAAGAGAGGGAAGAAAGGGCCAAGAGAGGGAGAAAAAAGGGGGAGGGAGAGGTGGTGCGTGCTTGAGATAGCATTAAGTGGCTGTTTTTTTATTAGGGGTATAGATTGTTGCTAATGTGTAATACATTTTTTAGATTTTTCGTAGTTGATTGTTGGTTTTTCTTTTAAGATGCTCCTGAATATTACTGATTTCAATCGTTTATGGTCCAAGTCACTTGTGAGCTGGAATCACTTGTTTACTTTCACTTTCGCCATCCGTCTTACGAACAACAAACTTCACATCGCTGAAGAGATCGTTGTTGAACATAAACTTGCTTCTTTCTCTGATGGTGGGTCTTGTTGTTTGCCACTTTTCCTCGATGGCAGACATGGCTTCTGTGCTCAGATCGGCGCAGTTTTAACTGATACAAGATTAAGTTACTGTTTGCTAGACCATGTAGCTTTCGTGGAAATTTGGATGGCAATATAAAATTACATATCAGGAAGCAATCACGCACTCAATTAGCGTGACCGTGAGATTTGGAAAATAGATCCAAGCGAAATAATGGATTACCAGCCGCTGTTCGGGAAAATGAGCCCACCAAGACCGGACTCGAGAGAGCGGCGGAAATCGAGTCTAAATAATGGTCGGGATTATTTTTTCTCAAATTCAAAACTCGTCAGTGAATCCGAATGCAGACGGATTTTGGCCTGTTGTTTCACGCTACCATTGTTAATTTTCGGCGGATAGAAAAGACAGTATGAAATGCGGCTGTGTTGGCAGGCTATCCGGTTTCCTGCAAGGACTGCAAGCTCAATGGGTGATTCTTTATAATTCGTTTATTTTATATTTTTCTCATTTAAGGTTTTGCCCATCTGGGAAGGAACAACGAATGTTCTGTCGTTAGATGTACTGAGGTCCGTGGTTAAAAGTCAAGGACAGGTAAATTGCACTAAAGCCTGGTTCACACGTACGACGCAAGCATAAGCGCAGGCAACATACGCAGGCGCAGTAACGTGTTGATCATTAGTGCCTTTTGTTAGAACAAAATAGAACAAAATGCTGCTAATGATCAACACGTTACTGCGCCTGCGTATGTTGCCTGCGCTTATGCTTGCGTCGGGGAAGCGAACAGGCTCATTCGCTCGCCGACTTAAGCGTGATTCTCGTGGCTTTCCCTGCTTGCACAAATGTGAGCCTGCTCGCAGGCTAAATTGCACCTAGAACCTAATACTGTATTTATGTGTCTGTCCAAAAGTACTTTTAACCGAGAAAGATGTTTATGGCAGTCAGTGACACAAGTTACTCGGAAAAAATCCCGAGTTCCCCCAACAGGAGTCGAACACCGGTCGGACGTTCTACTACTGAGCTGCAAGAGACTCGTGGACACTTCGTCCATATTAAATAACATCTTTCTTTTATTTCTACCAAGCTTAAATTTCACCATCATTTCTATATAAATGTTACGTTTGTTAACATTTACTGAGCTCTATGACAGTGCCTAATGAAAGTTATACAACGTGCTGTAATAACCAATCAAAGCGAATATGCCGGGGTTTTTTTTTTCCAACCAATCACATGAGTGATACAAAACTCAATTGCGCCAAAATCGAAAAACGAGCAACCACCAATCAGAGTCATTTCAAGTTACGTCATCAGTACGGAACTCAGTATGCTCAGACATCTCTCGAGCGAGAAAAAATTGAGCAGAAAAAAGGGGACTTCTGTGTACTCAGACTAGGCATTGAACTGTTAATCAGTTAGTGACACAAGCCACTCGGGAAAAAAATGTCCGAGTTCTCCCAACAGAAGTCGAACGTATTACCTTCCACACACTGGTCGGCCGCTCTACCACTGAGCTACTGGAGACTCGTGGGAGCTTAGAACTAGGTTGAAATGTGACAAACGTCCCGCCTGCTGCTAGGATTAGATTTGTCGATATGTGAGAATAACAGATATGTTTGGAAACAAATGATGGCGAATTTTAAGCTTGGTAGAAAGATAAGAGAGATGTTTATCAGTCAGTAACACAAGTTACTCGGAAAAAATATATATCTACTTATGTGTCTTCATGTATTGCCGGATTTGTGCACGCGTATATTTCCTTACAGCACTATAATAATTCCATATTTTTCTTGCTTGTTTTTACATAGGTACTAAAGGCTTTCCACGCTAGCGTCTCCGATAAGCTGTCAAAGGCCTCCTCGTCCCACCCCACCCTAAAGATTTTGTCGGAACAAGTTCAGTCTGCCATGAACACTCTGCTGTCTCCACAGAACTACGAGCTTCTCTCTGATTCGCTACCTGCGCGCGATCTGGCGTTTAGCTTAGCAAGGATTTACATAGGTATGGCAGTATATACATGCATTGAAAAACAAATAGTTCGCTTAATTGCCGTACCAGAGGCCTTGGTTCAAGCTCTGGCCATTGTATTCGTGTTGTTCTTGGGAAAGACACTTTCCTCTCACAGTGCCTCCTCTGCCCAATGCTCCCAGTTTTTGGCAGGTTTAAAATGACTACCATTTTATAATTCGTACTCGCTGGTTAAAGCGGGAGACGCGGTGGCCTAATGGTTAGCGCGTTGGACTACGGATCGATGGGCCTGGGTTCTAGCGCTGACCGGGGTCATTTTCATTTTTGTTGTACTCTTGAGCAAGACACTTTACTCTCACAGTGCCTCTCTGCAATGAGAGGTATGAATGAGTACCGGCGAATTGTTAGTGCAACCTGACAAAATGCTGAGGGAGTAACCTGCAATGGTCTAGCATTTCACCCAGGGGGAGTAGCAATACTCGTAGTCGGCTTCATGCTAAGGAAACCTGGAGAAACTCCGACAGAGCGTGTTAGCCCGAGTGCGGCGTTACCTTTACCTACTTGCTGTTTAAATACAGTCTGAGGCAATTCCTTTTTTGTGTCAGCGTCTTTGCTAATAGAGCATGCGTCGTGGGAAGAGGCCAAAGATCAGGACATCGAAGTTGCCAAGAGGTAGGGTAACACTGATTAGTTGTTAACTATTGTTTTAACTATTTTATGTTAATACTTGATGACACAAATACGGCCTTTTGAGCAGAATAGGAACAAAAAGAAATTCATAGAGAGCGTTTAAGAAAGCCGTGGTCCAACCTGAGCAATCAAAGTCTTGTCTATTTCTCTCGGTTGATTAACGTTTGAACGTTCTTCGTCACTTGTCAGCCACCTTAAACCCGGTCAAACTAGAACGAGAGTTTACACTCTTATCGACTCTCGTGCTCTCTCGTCGGATAGTCGACGAGAGTTAACGTTCGTTTGACAAACAGATGATATCAACTGTCGCGTATTCTCTGCTCGTTTGACCGTGCGCTGATGATAGTCGATGAAAGTTGAAGAAAACTCTCGTCTAACTCTCGACTCTCGTCGACTCTTGTTCCATCCTCGGAGACCCAGGGGCAGTTGGTCGGGCGAGACGAAGTTAATCGGCAAAAATCGGCGCGACGAACGTTTCTCCGATGATGCTCCGAGGGGTCTCGATGATACTCTCATTCTCGCTCATTTCGACCTTTACAGTAGTATTAACTAAAGAAGGACAATACTAAGGAGCGGTATAATTCTTTAGGTGGTGTCAACAGGACTTGACTCCAGTCCTCACTCATCTCAGACACAACGCGTATGACGCCAAAAGCTCCGCTTGTGACCTGGCACTAGTTATGAAGGGACATCCAGAGTTTACAAGAACACCATGAGTGGCTGTCGTTTGAGAAGCGTGATTCGGCCACAAACTTGAAATACTGTATATCACTGACTTAAGATGCAAAACGCAGGATAGGCAAGGCCAGGCACCCTCAGACCAGTGTGGAATTCATCATCAATATCCATTAAAACGAACTTATAGATCTTTACCACCGACGTGAAATCGGTTCTCCTGTACGGTTCCGAGACCTGGAGAGTCACAAGATCCATACAAGCAAACTACAAACCTTCACTAACCAATGTCTAAGAAAGATCCTAAAGATACATTGACCTGAGAAAATCAGCAACAGGGAACTTTGGACAAGGACAGAACATGAGTACATCCCGACAGAGATCGCCAGGCCCAAGTGGAATTGGATCGGCCACATACTGTTGTGGAAGCCAACATCTGACACGACCAGGCAGGCCCTGGGGTGGAATCTGCAGGGTAAAAGGAAGGTGGGAAGGCCAGTGAAAAACCTGGAGGAAGTCAGTGGAAGAGGAGCACAAAGAAGCCAACATCACCTGGAACACGGCCAAGAGGACAGCTACAAGTAGAGTCCGCTGGCGCCAACGCCCTTGTTCCACCCAGAACGTAGTGACTTACTCCTCTTCATCCAAAGGGAGATATGTAGCTCACCATCTTTGTTTGTACTTCGCCATTTTCTTTGCCTCATTCCAAGACATGTCTGCCTTGTCAAGATCCTTCAGTGAGCCGCGACGCTAGGTGTTCTTAGATCTGCCACGTTCCTTCTGCCTTGTGGATTCCAATCCAGAAATTGACGCACTATGGTGTTCTCTTTCCTCGACGTGTGCCCAATCTATTTCCAGCATCTGTTCTTGACATTAACTTGGATAGGTTCTAGGCCGGTCCGTTGTCATAGGTCTCTGTTGGAGATAGTCTTGGGCCACCGGATTCCGAGTATCTGTCGCAAACATTTGCTGATAACTAAGAGACTTGGACCTGTTTCACGAGGACGGCAGTCTCTCTCCATCTTTCAGAGCCATAAAACAGGACGTTGGAGTTAAATATCCGTACCGCTTTGTCTTTGTGCGAAGCGCTCTGCGCTGTATATCAGGGTCGCTGATAATTACTTAATACAATAGTGTACGTTAATTTAGTAGAATAACAAATAATTAACGTCTGTCACGTGTCAGCTAGGGAAATGACAAATTTTTCTGGAAACTAAACATTGTGCTACTTCATGGACAGTGTAACTTAAAGGAGAAGGTCACTCCAGAAAGCGCATTTTTTTCTCACTACCATTAAAAAGTACATATGAAGATGAATTACTGACCGTAGTTTGAAGTTCCAAAGATCCTCATAACCTCGCGAAATTTGCCTTCAAAGTATCGAAAAATTCGAATTGACCGCCGCCATTTTGAAGACTACTCCGCAACCTGGCCCGCATTATCGTGACGTCAAATAGTCCAACCTGAATTGGCGGGAAGCGCTGTGTAATTTAAACGCAGTTGCTGTTTTGGTGTGCCTTCGTTCGATGTTTCGAGTCCACAATGCGGCCTCTTGTGCAGCTCCAAACTGTTGTAACAGGTCGCAAAAGGATAGAAGAGGAATTATATTTCATCGTTTGCCGTTAATTGAAAAGATCTTGCCAAGAAAGTTAAACTAGTTAAACTCGGCCGCGATAAGAGATTCTTGCCAAAACCCGATAACATTTATGTTTCTTCCGACCACTTTACGGATGACTGCTTTGAGATTGATTTTAAGTCAGATCAACATCTTTAATACTGGTAACACTATAAAAGAAAGCAGAAACCTGATGCTGTTCCGACAATTTTTAAACACAGAAAGTCGGTTCGCTAGCGAAAGAAGCAAAGCCATGAAAGAACGACAAGAGGTTAGTTTGTCAGTATTCCGTAATGATTCAATTTAATTAAGGCGCTGTGACACTAAAAATATTTCGTGCAACTTGTCTCGCAATTTTGTTAAGCCGTCGCGAGACAAATTGAAAGAAGCGTTGCTTAGTGTAACACCTAAATGCTGCGTTGCCGCGATCGCTTCGAAAAGTAGAACTTGATTCTGCTTCGTCGAACGGGACAATAATTAATTTTAGGAGGTCGAGGGCACGGGCGGGCGTTACACGTTAACGGCAAACGATGAAATATAATTCCTCTTCTATCCTTTTGCGACCTGTTACAACAGTTTGGAGCTGCACAAGAGGCCGCATTGTGGACTCGAAACATCGAACGAAGGCACACCAAAACAGCAACTGCGTTTAAATTACACAGCGCTTCCCGCCAATTCAGGTTGGACTATTTGACGTCACGATAATGCGGCCAGGTTGCGGAGTAGTCTTCAAAATGGCGGCGGTCAATTCGAATTTTTCGATACTTTGAAGGCAAATTTCGCGAGGTTATGAGGGTCTTTGGAACTTCAAACTACGGTCAGTAATTCGTCTTCATATATACTTTTTAATGGTAGCGAGAAAAAAAGTGCGATTTCTGGAGTGACCTTCTCCTTTAATTGAAAATATTTACCCTAAAGTCCTGGCCAAACGGAGTCCTCGCAAGTTTTGGAATATGAACGAAACCAACCGCTCGATTTCTTGTTGTTAACACCTTTCACGACTGTGGACAGGGAAACAAGTTTATGTCGTGTTTTGTTGGTCATATTGTTACACTTTAAAACGAATTTAGTTTGTGTATTTATCTGTATACATCTGTGAAATCGAACTGTATAACTGCAAAGAACGAACATGTTTTTGAATCCTGGGAAGAATGCAGCGCTATATACAGCATAGGTAGGTAAAAGAGTTTCTCTTTTCAATGAATGTAGATATATTTCATTAAAGGTCTGGTAAATGTTTAACTTCACTTGTAATTTTTCACCATCCGCTTCTGAAAACCCATTCGACACTTTCAAATCCATTGAAATAAATCACTTTTGTAATTTATTTTTATTTAAAAAATTTTATTTATTTTTTATTTAATTTATTTTTATAGAGTACGTCTCAATAGAGCACTCTTGACTGTTTGAAAGTAATTTTTAATTCCTTTTTTTTCGTTTGCGCTTTCTGGTCAATATGATTGGTTAAAAACCTCTTGTAATCTGCCTAGCCATTCATAATTTGGCTGACGTTACATGTTTCCCGCGCTTACCAGCGGTCATAAATAGTTCGCAAAGCACCATACTCGCTTCTCTTTTCCCGCGATCTAAAAATACATCTGGTTGCGGATTAACGAGACTCTGACAAGTTACTTATTCCTCGGATCGGGAATATGGATAGGCATGCATTGTTTGCCGGAGAGCTATATGTCAGCGAGAGCTCTGGCAGGATCACCCTGCATACTGGATAAGGCGGAGCCAGGGCACAGGCCTGACTAATATGGTTCAATTTCCTGGAGGCTGAGAATTCAGCTTTGGACCAACTGCTGTAACTGTAAAAGTATTGACGTATAACAGAAACGTTGGGGACAAATTCCAGGGCACAAGACCCAGGGATGACGCGCAGTGCAGTGTAAAACCGCGCGGGGGAAGTTGCAATGTCGACGGCCCCTTCTAAATACCAAAAGGAATCACCAAGATTACTACCTGAAACATCGAGAATCAAGAACGCAGGTAAAGCAGCACAGGGTCGCAATTTAGTGAGGACAAAGGTAAGAAAACGCTAACCTTATTTTCGTTTCGCTTAGTAAACCGTTCGCTAATCGAGAAACGTGAACGAATAGTATGGAGGCGGGAGTTTTCTAATCGACTCCTGTGAGGAATGATGAACGGAAAATTTCCGTGTGCTGCGTGGCACTTGTACTTATAAACAAAAAGATAATTAAAATGTTTCTCGCATGCGAGTGTTCAGTGCCATAAAAATGTGATAAGTCCAAACGTTTCGGGCTTAGCCCTTCATCAGTGGAAAGTCAGTTGATGTTCGTTGAAAATAGGTCCGATTTAGGCGGAACGGTTTTTGCTTACAACTGTCGCATGCGATTTGAGTCCCATTTACAAACGTACGATTTTGTTGCGACAATTGTAAGCAAGCTGTAGCAGTCGGGGGACAAGTGCCGGTTTTTGCAAATCTTCGTTGAAGCACTCGAAGAGTTTCCGAATCTATTTATCCAATCAGAAACTAGCGCGAGTACTCCGAAAGCAATCGCGCAAGCAAATACGTCATGTTCTGGTACTTTTCCCCCAGACTGGTAGGTTTAAATGATACCATTCGTGTCGTAAGCAGGTTACATGTGATCGTACCGTGTAAAACGGCCCTATGAGAATATAAGTGCACTTAAAAGTTAGGTCTGGTCACAGGTTAGGAAACGTAGACCTCCATAAAAATTCACTTTTATTTACGGTATATAAAATATATTTTCTAACAGCAGTGCTTTGAACGTGAAAATTCACGGTGCACGGTACTTTAGGTCATCAACACAAGCTAAGTCAACATAAGTCAATAAAATCATCGTAACCCCTTTAGCAAAGGAGATTTACAAAGTTAAACTAACGACCAACAGTTTTTCAAGATTCAACGAAAGTTCTCGAGGATTTTTCGTGAGTCCCCGTCAAGTAATTAATCGCCGCTAGCCAGCGTTTTGCAACATCTCCACCAAAGGGCAATTTAGTAATGCATACAAAATGAAAGATGCATGAATTGAGGGGATTCGAACTCGTACGAGGCTCATTGCTTTCCACTATAGGACACCATACCACAGAATTGCTAGCTTAATGAACCTCTAAAAGGTTAAACAAAAAACAATAAAATATGAATGCTAACCAGTTTGCTAATCCTAAATCATAAAAAATCGTCGCGTAACCCTTTAGCCCCAAACAGTGAACGGTTGCTTATAAACCAACAAAAAATATACCTGCATGAATGGCCGCCCCTTGAATGTCGGCGTTAAAAGAAATTGGACCATTATAAAACGCTTTTCCCCATAGTCCATAATAATCACTAGCCCGAATCGAAAACGTTGCTTATATTAACGCCAAACAAGAATTTTCGAAGAAAATATAACCGGGCTTTTTTTATCAAGCAAGCAAAGCCGTTTTACCTGCTTTCTTGCTTGAAATCTATCAGATTAGTCACGGCAGTCACGCTGAAGTCTGATGTTTTGCGTATAGTGCCTACTGTCAATTTTCTTGCCTCTGAGCAGTCTTTGAAGATCATTCCTCAATATAAAGCCAAAGTTGAATAAGAGGAAAAAACACGACAACATAGGTACGAATCGGTGTTGAACCATCAATCGCAGACGTTCCGCGTTGCACCATCATCATTCGCAGCTATTCTAGTCACAGTTCGACAAATTGCGTGAGTCAAAATGTGATATTGTAACGTAATGGTTGTTATTTATAAATCTTCTGATACAAGGAAGTGAATTGCTGCACCAACACGAAAAAGTAATGTATTTCACACTAAATAAACAGCAGAGTATTCATGTTTCAAATCAAAAGTAATAGCTTGATATGAAATTTGACCTAACGGCGAACCCTGGTTTATCACAGACGTAGACTCATTGTGCACCCCATGACCGTAATCGTCCTTAAATTTATAAATACTGGCATTTTCTCAGGCAAGTTTCGTGTCTTTCTCAGAAAATATACGGAAAAAGATATTTTATTTCACTAAAAACAAAATGACAATTATTTTAACAGGACCGAATATTCATAATAATAATTGCCATTTATGGCAAAACAAAGGATGACCCTGGCGAAATTCTTTCTTCCTAAAACGTGTAGCCTTTGATAAGAACATAGGCCGACGCAATGCGTGCAATG
The DNA here is from genome assembly GCA_029204205.1 of Desmophyllum pertusum. Lineage (NCBI taxonomy): Eukaryota > Metazoa > Cnidaria > Anthozoa > Scleractinia > Caryophylliidae > Desmophyllum > Desmophyllum pertusum. The sequence goes on along the minus strand of MU827337.1, from coordinate 659,922 downwards.
AGCTAATTTTTATTATTTTTGGGAGTGGGTAAAAAATGGTGTTATGGATCATGAAAAGATTGGTATTGGAAACTGGTAGATCAATGTCCCCCTCTACTAACTATTGGCTTTAGTAATGACAACAACACTAGGTGTAGTTTTTACAGTTATCAGAAAATCAAGCACTTGTGGCACTTTGGGTTTTTTCCCCGGCAAACAATTTTGTGCTGGACCACTGGAATTATATTCAATGGACGATCGAATGTTTCCAGTCAGAGGAATATTCAACACAAACGTTATTTTTATAGTTTTATTAATCCGGGGTAAGGGGTTTTTACTTTTGGGTGGTTTAAAAGGTTACCACATCATAACCGTGTCAAAGGACAGAATTGGTACAAAAAAATCCGAGACAAACGCTACATTTTTTTTTTTTTTTTCGAGACTTGTAGACACCCCTGATATGTACACTGGTACCTTAAGTTTTAAAAATTGAAAAAATAACGTTTTGGTGTCGTCGATTAGATAAAATAATGCAGTTCTTGGATTGTTTTTTGCTTAAACAGCGTAACATGAGAGATTTTGGACTGGCATTGGTGTTTTGAGATAAAAAAGACTATTTTCCAAAGCATTTTTGGAAAAGTTTTTAACATTTTTGTTTTACCTGACTGGTCAAACTCAAAAGAACCTACCAAGGGGTTATGAAGATGTGTTGCCGAGCACAGTCCCCGTCCTAAAAAACCTGAACGACTCCAGCCGATGCCTCCCCTCAGGTTCCCGAGCGAATCGCAGGTGGAGAGGAAATCAGCGGGGCCACAAAAAAACCGAAAACATCCCACAGCTTGGAAGACTGAGCCTAGACCCCAACCACTGGGTTTTTAATTTTAATAGTAGTCAACTATTTGGGAAAAGAGAAACAGTCCAAGACAACAGTTGGAAATTAACGAATGCGTGACAATTGTGAAACAAACTACCTGCGTTTAAACACATGAACAAATTGTCAACAAATAGTATTATTATTTTAGGTATGTAAAACATTAAACCATTTGTCGTTGTGGTGTTCACATCAAAGAAATATTTTTTGCGCAGTACGAATGTGTTGTTGGTTTTAAATAGTAAAATTGTGGGTTCAACTCCATTCATCATCACACGGTATATATAATTAAACGGTCTGCGTACGTAACAACAATTTAATTCCATGTAAATTTGAAAAATATGAATGACCCTTTTGGACCCTTGACGTGTTTGTAAATTGTCATTGCATTTATAATCAAATACAAAAATGCTATAAAGAATTTTAATGTACGAGTTCAGGCATAGCAGAACACCAAGAACTGCAAAATTGTCGACAGTAGTACCTTGCGGGATGAAACATTATTTTCTTGATTTCATAATCACTAAAAGAAAAACAATCATTTTTTATTCAAATTTAGGGTCCCCAATAAGGTCTGACAACGTAATTTAATTAAATTTTACATTTGAAAGGACAAGTGGTTTGCAAAAATTTATATTTATTGTTTTCGACTAGTCCATATTTCTACTGCACGCAAATTTTTTTTGTACCAAAACTGGAAATAAATACCAATTATAATTGGAAAATCCTTTGTGAAAATCCTGTTGTGCAAAAAATTAATTTGTTATTTATTTCAAACACGCATATATTTTAGTCCAACTGAGAACAGACGAACGTTTATGTCAATTAATCACGAGCGTACGAAAAACACAAGTAATCCAGGTTACATCGCTTTGCAATAGAAAAAACCACCCCCACAAAATTATCAGGTTACAACGACCCGCCTGCATGTTACAACCAAAAGTTATCACATTTACACTACATATTTCTGTTTTAAAACCCGAAATTAAATGGTTAACATGTGCAAGATCATAAAACGTAAAACGATTTTCTGTCTTAATTTTATGTGAAATAAAATCAACCCCAAGACGCATTTACCTGAAAAGTCAACACTATTAACAAGAAGACAAGAGAACTTGCGGTAAGCATATTTCAACTTATGTCACTTCTTCAAAAATACTAGTAATCTGCTCTGCTCACGATTTTTTAAACCACTTCTACAACGGTGAAGAAAATATGTCTGCACTCAACCGCAAAACAACACATCGCAATAGTCAGCGTGTTTAGTCAAAAACTCAAATTCTGTTTTGGAGGGCATGATTCGTCAACCTCAAATCCTTCGAATATTCGAAAGTAAAAACAGGTTACTTTAGGCGCGGGAAGTTCCCCATCAACTCGGTGAAAATAATAGAGACTTCTGGTAAACAGTCTCATGAATGAACGATATAAATTAACAGTAACAATACAAAGGAATTACTAGGTCTTTAGTTTTTCGAGGGTCCGTCAAGTTTTCGTAACAATCACGTCACGGCCCTATTTTTTTCTTCTTTTCTTTTAATGGTTTTTGGGTCCTTCGTTTCTTCTTTAAATAACTGCGGTGGCTGAATCCGGCGTCCATTGATACTTTCACAAAAATGAGGTGTTTTCCCATTTCTGGCAGCCTTAATATACCAGCTTAGGTGTTCCTTCATCTAATCTCTCAGAAAGGGATCGATGTCTTTAGTTATAAGTTATAAATGCCCGGTCCTTTAACAACCAACAAACAAAAGATGGCAGTCCGAAAATTGCTCTTCTTCTGAATGCAGCTTT